>VMDO01002190.1:0-19292 GCA_007922755.1 Pedetes capensis
GGAGACGTCTATTGAATATACCATGGACTGCCAAAAGAACCAACAGATCTGTCCTAGAAGAGGTACAACCAGAGTGCTCCTTGGAAGCAAAAATGGCCAAACTGCGTCTTACATATTTCGGACATGTAGTCAGGAGAGAACAATCCCTGGAGAAGGACATCATGTTTGGAAGAGTGGCAGGTCAACGGAAAAGAGGAAATCCCTCCACCAGATGGATTAACACAGTGTCTGCAACAATGGGCTTAAACATAAATAAGATGGTTTGCCTGGCACAGAATCGGCAAGTGTTTCGATCTGCTGTACATAGGGTCGCTATGAGTAGGACTCGACTCGACGGCACCTAACAACAACAACAATGCTTGTAGCACCCAGCATGATGCCTAATCCCTAGTGTTTTTGCTGTTGTTAAGTGCCGTCTTGAGGAGTCGTATCTGACTCATAGTGACCCTCATAGGGTTTTCGATGGCTGATTGTTTCAGGATTGCCTCAGGAGTGGATTGCCATGTCCTTCTCCCATTTTTGTGGTGCTGGGAATAGAACCTAGGACCTAAAAGACTGCAGAGCGACTCGCTGCCAACAGAGCTAAATCTCAGCCCTAGTTCCTAGTAGGGCCTTGAAAAGTAATTGTTGAACCAGTGAATGGAGAATCTTCCCACCCTGTTGTCAAATAATCAGTTTGTGAAAGAAGTCCCCACCTTCACAGAAGGACAGGAAGTGTCTTCCCCTTCCCTCTCCCAGTGCAGGGGCTGGGGCTGTGAGTGGTGCTGTATCCATGGGGCCATAGGAAAGGAAGCCCTCCTTTTGCCCTCTGTAGTCATGTGGTTCCCTGCCTGGGAGTGAAGCCCAGAATCTTAGCAGCACAAATCAACCAGCAAGCAATAAAGGGACATAAATAAGGAGCTGTCCATAAAGGGATAGCTCCACCACCAAAACCCTTTGGATTCAATTTAGTATCAGCAATCTCCTTTAGGCAGCAAGGAGATTGAATAGTTTTAAGGTCCATAAAACAGATTATAAACTGTCACAGAAGAGTGGCCAAGTATATTGTGGCCTGGATGGCTTGGCTGCGAGAACCCTAGAATGGAAATAAAGCAGAGGTGAGCCCCGGGTCTCATTCAAACCCCAATGTAAAAGGGATATGAGTGGGAGAAGGAAAAGGACATCTATGTTCTTTAAAGAGAGCAGGGAAGTGGGAAAGGGGAAAAGTGGGAGAAGAATGTTGAGAGGGAAGAGAGGGAGAAAAGAAATGGAAACACAAACAAAATGGTGGCATGAAGAGAATAAAGGGAAACCCAAGGGAACTGGGAAAGGGCAGCCGAGAGCACAGAGGAGCTGAAATGCCAAGAAACATGTGCCCTGTTCCTTTTCCCAAACAAATGATCTCTGAGTGAAGTTTTTAAACTTTCAGAAACTTAAAGGCAAGGCAACATATGCTTCTGGGTAATATACATGGCTTTAAAAGCAAGATACCTTAAGACTAATTTGCAGTGATCCTTGCGCAGTGTTTGTTTGTTTTTGCGGTACTGGGGGTTGAACCCAGGGCCTTGTGCTTACATGCTCTGCAAGTGCTGGACCACTGAGCTGCACCCTCAACCCATGTTTTTACTTTTTGAGACAGAGTCTCACTAAGTTTCACAGACTGCCTCCGGTCTCAAACTTGTGATTCTCCTGCCTCTACCTCCCAAGCTGCTGGGAATACAGATACGCACCATCATGCTTGGTGTGGGTGTTTATTCTTTTTGGGAGGGGAACAATACAATCACTTCCATCTCAGGCCAGCACTCATGAACATACTTTCAGTACAGGAAAGAGTGCAGATGGTCAGCAGAAGTAAAAATGAGAAGTGTCTAAGGATTCCATCAGCAGCCTCCTCGGCCTCCAGGGATTCAGCAAGCAGATTATTAATAATAAATACTACAAGCTTTTATTGTTATGATGGCTCCAGAGGAAGACATACACACAACAATGATCATCTCTGACCTTATCATAATCCCCTCCAGGCTGAGAACAAACAACCATATTGTTACAAAGTAGCCATGCCTTACAGAAGGGCTTTCCCAACATTATTGCATGAGATCCGCCAAACAGCATCAGGAGATGGGCCAGGCAGACAAAAGAGATGTAGGCTGCATCGTGTCACCTAAAAAGAGGTGTTGATGTCCTGATCCTTGCAACCTGTGAATATGACCTGATTTGGAAACAGGATCTTTGGAAATGTAATTAAGATGTAAGGGAAGGTGAGATCACACTAGAGTAGGGTGAGGCTCTAACTGAATATGAATGGTGTCTTTAGAACAGGCAAAGAGACACAGAGACAGGCACACACAGAGAATGCCAGGTGACGAGAGAGGCAGAGAGTGGAATTGTGCAGCTGCAAACCAAGGAATGCCAAGGATTGTCAGAACCACTGGAATCTAGGACAAAACAGGTTGACTCTGCTGACGCCTTGATTCTGGACTTCCAGCATCCAGAACCGTGATCAAATTGATCTGCTGTTTTAAGGCACACAGCATGTGGCAGTTTGTTCAGCAGCCCTGGGAGACTACCAGACTCACTGGTAATGTTAGGGTACGGCTGAAATCCCTGTTCTCACGTCTCACACCCAGAGATTTTCTAATGCTCCACAGGTGCAGATCGCCCTGCCACCCGGGTGTCCCCCTGCCCTGACTGAGCTGCTTTCACATTCTCCTCTCTTCTCCCAGGCCACCCGCCAGCCACTTCTCATTGATCGCCAGAGCCCTGTCACATGGTACCAGGGTCCCCCAGGACCAAAACTCTCCCCACTCACAGAGCTGTTCTCCTCAATAAATTCCATTGAGGAAAAACGGTGACACATCGGTAAAACTTTGTTGTAAAATAGAAACCTAGTGATAATATTTGTTTAGCACTATGTCAAGATGTTTGTACATGTTTCCTCCAATCCTCAGAACATCTTATAAAGTCCTCCTGGGATCATTACCATCCAATTTTATAGATAGGGAAACTAGGCTCAAGGGGTTAAGGAAATGTGCTCCAATTTATACAGGTACCCGAGCATATGGATCAAGAGATCTTATGACCAAAGCTTATGACTTCCATTGCATAGCATATTGGAAGACCATCAGATCAGCAGCAGCCGGTGGAGGCCTTCAAGCTTCACTGTTATTTTACAGATGAAGAATCTGTCCTCGAACTCTGCCAAGTTCACAACGCAACTTAGTCTTTGATTCACATTATGAGGGCCAATTTGAATCCAGAATGTCTCTAGGAAGGATTTGAAGACGGCAATCTGTCTCCCTATAAAAGAAGATTATTAAGATGGAGATTCTGAGCTGGGCCTCTAGGCTCCCCACATCAATCTTTGGCACCATTACTGAGCCACAGATATGTGTTGCTTGGTCCATAAAGTCTTTATTTTTTAAATGAGTTACAACATCAAAAAGTCAGGAGATATTACTTTCAAACCTTTATTTCCACATTTTCAGCTTGGACTGAAAAAACCACAAGATCTGGTAGTATTAGGCCTACATTCTGACACAGCATCATGAGCTGAAGCTGAGAAGTGACACAGTGTGTTATCCTCAGTCCCCACCATTCTCTGTAGTCCCACACAAAGGCTGAGTGATAGTTGCCTTTTACTGAATTCTTGCAGGGCTGCTTTTCTCATATGTGGCCCATTTCACTCTTTTGGGTTACCTGCCTGGCCTATACAGTATACTTGCATACTATTTTTTTTTTTTTAATTCTTGAGACAGGATCTCACTATGTACCCTAGGCTGACCTGGAACTCTTAATCCTCCTGCTTCCACCTCCTGAGTGTTGGGATTACAGGCATGTGCCACCATGCCCAACCTAAAGTATACATTTTAATATGTCATCACTTCTTCATGTGTTCCTAATGCTTGAGAATAAGTCTTTGGGAGAGGTATTTTCTTTTCCGGGGGGCAGAGCCCAGAAACACAGCACAAACAAATCACTCTTCAGTTATCCTATTAAGATGGTACAGTTTACTGGGAAGTTATTTTAGGGTAAGAAAGGGGGATTTCTCACCTTGTGAAGTAGGATTTGAAGGAGCTAGTTGTAGGACAAATCAAAAGAAGTCACATTTTTACTGTAGGCACAAAACATATAAATCCATTACTTCCAGAAAGTATAATGCTATAGCCAAATTTTAAAAATAGCTTATATACATTCACAGGTAATAAATACATTAGCAGCTATTGGGAGGGAGTCGAGGTGATTCATGGGCCTTGTTAACCTTTACACAGCTCGGGGAAGTCAATCACCACATCTTCTCCCTGCCCTGGGCTTATCTTTATTTGAAACAGCACTTTGTTTCAAATGAGCAATTACAAGGGACCTAGCTTCCACAGAAATCACCCTCCCACTCCTGCACATGAAGGAGATGGTAGGGGATGGTGCTTAGCGGTGAATGAGGCTTGACTTGGGGAAACAGTTGGCCTCATACAGCAGAAACAACCGCCAGGGGATGGGCAGCAAGGCCTGGCCTCCCACTTACTTCACCTGAACACAGGCAATAGCTTCCATGGTTGCCATTTTCCCTCACTTGAAAATTCAAATACTCCTGCGTCAATGCCACAGGGTTACTTGGAGCATGCTATGAGCCAGGTGTGGAAGACTATGTGACCGAAGTCATGATATCTTGAGCAACTGACCAGCCAAAAGATACAAGCAGTAGACCCAGGGAAGAAAGTCACATACAGTGCATTTTGCTCACAATAATCTGCCTCTTGGTGCAAGATCCTAAAGGAATTCCTAGCTGTTGACTGGGCCAGCCAAGGTGAATCCCCAAGGTTTCATGCTGGCTCCATTCATGAGTCACAATATTATGATTCATATTAAGAGTCGCTCACTATTTTTTCCAAGTATTAATGAGCTAGTGTGTTTCAGGTTTGTGGCAGCTTTCTGATTATTTTTGTCCCTCTAAATTTTCTGCTCTGCCAATTCTGCAGGACCCAGAGGTATGAGAGTGCCTGGCCTGCTTCGTTCCTGGAAGATAGGTTCATGCTTGCCTTCCTAACATTTGCTATACTTGCCCAAACAATTTCCCCTTTTGTCTGCCATGGTTCTGGCCATATCGGACTACACCAGGGTCTCTCCAGGTATCTGGGCAGATAGCTGCCTGGTGTAGATAGCATGAGCTGTCCCCTATTTGCCTGGGTGGTTTCCTTGTCACCTCTCCTACAACTTTCAAACCACTCCTTATATCTCTGCCCAGCCCACACAGAATGCTCCCCACTCCCTAAAGCCAACCATCCATGTCTGGGAGCCCCGATGTGCTCTTAGATTTGACACTTTGATCATAAAATTATCTAGGCCTCGTTGTTCCACAGTGCTCTTTTCTTTTAGTGGACAAATTAATAGTCTGGCTAATTAGCAAGTCTTTTAAAAAGTGTGCACGTGTTACGCTTTCAGGCTTAGGAGAGAACTAAAGAGGAAAGCAGCGGTTTCAAATGCACTGTGCGGGACAGCGTTTTATTCTGCAGCATGAGAAATTATCAGGCTGCAGGCAGCATATCTGTACATTTCAAACCCCAAAATAGTCCCCTTTGTCACAACTACAGTGCCATATGTTTATTTCCTTGCACTGAGATTGAATGGCTTTTGTCCCGGCAAATGGGCCTGGCAGAGGTACAGTGGCCAATGGAAAGTAAAGATCTTCCTGCTGTCACCCAGGACTGCCTCAGTGCTGGGTAGAGATTGCCCTTCATATCTTAATCTGTGGGGCCCACTGGAAAGCACTCCTTGCGGCCACCTGATAGTGAGTTCCCTCCCATGAGCTGGAGCACTAATTAGCAATGACATTGTCGGACTAACTGTCTTGCAGCAAAGGGTCTGGAAAGCTGAATTAATTTAGCCATTGCCATGCACTAAAGATACTTTGCTTGTATGAATAATCAACCTTCTCACCCTCTCCCTTCCAAGAAGAATGAGGCTGAAGGTGTCACAAAGACAAATTTCCATGCATAGCCTGTACTACAGTTACAGTCAAGTTTGCAAATTCTAAGGCTCACAGGTGCTGGTAGGCAGCTAATTTTAATGACGAAGTGAGACCGGTATAAGAACCACACAGCCGACTCCATCTATTCTTTCCTTTTCCACTCTATTAGGAGAAAAATAACATTGCAAGAACTATGTTAGACTAACATTCAGCCTCGGTGTCACGGAGACAATCAGGAGAGGGTGATGGTTGCAAACTAGAGAGCATGTGTCAAAAAATGGGACAAGGGTCACTCTGCCGCAGCCAAGTATCATGCAGAAATGCAGGCCTAATGTTGCTGGCATGGCTGATTTGTGTAAGAAAGGCCAGACATATGGTGGTTTATATAAAATCTCTGTTGGGGATTTTTAAAATTATATTTCTCAACTAGGGTCCCTCATGACAGCCTGAGGGGCTGACCCCTAGTTGACCCCAGGGCTCATCCCACTCACTCACACTAGCCCCTCCCATCGAGTGAGCAAAGATGGCCCCTGGCCAGCCTGACCTGCCCTAACCACTCTAATTTTGATTGGCTTCCCTCACCACTTTCAGGTAATAACTGTGCCCACCTGGCAGGTATGTCAGTTTACCCGCTGTACCTGTCAGGTGTGGGCCCTGATTGGCTGAATCCCACCATGTGACCCTTCCAGGACCCTATAAAAGCAGGGCTCCTGGACCCCATCTTGACCCCTAGTGAACCTGACCACTGATCCTGACCTCTCTGACTGTCTCCTGAACCTCATCACCTGGACCAGCGCTCCCTACTCCAGCAAGACCTTCTAGCAAGCCGGCGAGATCAAGCCCAAGGGCCCCGAAGAGCTGAAGACATCTAGCAAGCCACGAAGAGCCTCCCAATTCCTCCCATTCTTGGGAAGGTGGGAGGTAAAGAAGGCGAGCCGCGAGAGTCAAGACCATCAGACCTCCACAGAACACCAGCAGCTGTGGCTGTGCCTTTAAGGCTGAGCTGTACCAGCACTTAGCCTGCAGCATTCCATGCTGCAGGCCTAGAGCCAGCACTTAAAGGGATAGAGCTCTGCTCTATAGGGGCTGCTTGCTCCCTGCTCTCCACCAGGGGAGCATCCCAATAAACCTTACCTACCCTTGTTTAACCACCAGAAGGTCTCCTGAGGTCCTTCTTTCCCGACACTGACCACATTGTTATGTTGAGGGTTTGGCCCTAATCTTAGCCGGGCTGGAGCTAAAACCCCAACATATCTCCAGATTTTTAAGTATTTGTAACTAATCTTTTAAACATGGAAAGCGTTAGCATTGAACAATACACATCTTACCAAATCAAGACCTGCAGAACTGCCTTGCAACCTCAGCTCAAGCTGACCCTTCTCCTTCTGCTCTGCGCCAACTGTGCCACGGATCGAAAGAAATTAAGGACTTTTTTCCATTTCAAAGTTTTTTTAGTACTGGCTTTCCAGGACATTTTCCAAGTTGCTTGACATTCCTGTTGGGTTGCTCATCCTGGACGGATGGTGGAGACAAATAGCCCCACGGTGGACCCAAGCAGAGGAGTGAGCGCCACAAAGGTTACAGAGCCATCAGCTCATGGCAGGGTGGTTTCAGATCCAACACAAGGTTCGAGATCTCACACCAGACTGCCACCTTTGAAACTGCTCCTTGTTCTGGCACACAGCCCCGGAAAATGAAAGGCACGGTGCCTTCCCTGGTTTAATACCTTTTGACCTTTTCCTCTCTTCTCTCTGCCTAGAGAAGCTCTGCAACTTGATCACTTCTCTTCTTCAAGGGCTTGTCTGGCTGAATTGCCTGTCATGATTAATGTTCTCTTTGCTGCCTGCCCTTGCAGTTCCAAGAGATCACCAAGGCACTTTTTTTTTTCCTTCTTCTTCTTCTGTCAAGGAGGACTAGATGATGCTTTGCTCCTAAAATGTCCTCAAAAATGTTTGATTCTTCCTTACAACTGCATCTAAAGACCAGAACCTAGAACTTGATTCTTACCTAAGTCCCAGATGGAAAAAGCAGTTAAAATCCTATGTTCTAAGCCCCTAAATCAGTTAAGAATGTGTTTGGCTGCAAGTGTCAGAAATAAGACTCACCAGAAGTTGTTTATTTATCCTACATAACACTAAGTCTGGAAGTGGATTATTCCAGAGTTAGTTCCGGGGCACAAAAATGTCAGGATGCTGGGTCAGTATTGTGTTGCTCTGCCCCATGATAGGAGACAGTTGCAGCAGCTGCAGACAGCATGCCTACAAACCAGCCTGCCAAGCTGGAAGGAATGGATAGAAGAGAAAAGGCTTTTGCCTCCTGAGGATCTGCCCTTTTATTTGGAATCAAAATCTTTTCAGAAGTCTCTAGAAAATGTCTCCTTTCTTCTTATTAGCTATAATAGTCCCATGGGTGCCCCTACATGCATGGAAGGACAAAAAAGGGAATATCTGTTGGTGAGCATGGGATTTCCATGACTGGCTCATATCAATCATAACATCCTCCAAGGTTGTCAAAAAAAACAACTGGAAAGCACTCGTTGTGGCCACCTGATAGTGAGTTCCCTCCCATGAGTTGGAGCACTAATTAGCAATAACATTGTCAGACTGTCTTGCAGCAAAGGGTCTGGAAAACTGAATTAACAAAAAGAAAGCTACCTTATTTTATTTATTTTCTATTTTTATTTTATTTGTTTGTTTGTTTATTTATTCCAGTGCTGGGGAGTTGAACCCAGGGCCTCACACATGTTTTTTGAAAGCCCTCAATCACTGAGTCATATCCCTAGCCCATAGTTACACCAGCCAAATTACACCGGCTGCCTCTGGCCTTGAACTTGAGATCTTCCTCCCTCTGCCTCCTGAGTTGCCAGGATTAAAGGCATGCACTACCACCCTCAGCTAGAAACTACTTTCTCTACCTTCCCTTCCCTATCCTTTTTTGAACAGAATTGGGGTTTCATTAGCAGGAAAGGAATAGTCATGTGGCTATCACGTAGGCACAACATCCTACCAAGCTAAATTTATGGAATAAATACAAGTTCATTGTCAGAGTGAGGTCACTTATACCCAAGAGTTCTGAAGGAACTCAAGAGTGAAACTGGCCAAAATATATAGCCTACTCCTATAAAGGGCCACCAATTCTGAAGACTGGTCTATTGAAAACGCATCACCTAATCATAAGAACTCATAGGTGGCCCTGAAGAAATGGCTGATGGAGCCTAAAATACATGGATATAAGCCACTGTGAGCCAAAATGTATTAGTAACGTCTATAAGAGTAGCTTAGGGCTGGGATTTAGCTCAGTTGGTAGAGCGCTGCTCTGCAGTCTCTGAGACCCCAAGTTCGATTCCCAGCACCGCAAAATGGGAGAAGGATGTGGCAATCCACTCCCAAGGCAATCCTGAAAACAGCCAATGAAAACCCTATGAGGGTTGCTATGAGTCGGACTCAACTCAACAGCACCTAACAACAACAACAACAGTAAGAGTAGCTTATCATCACAATTATTTACAGTCATTATGGTTAGAGTAAACTAATAATTGAGTTAGTAATAATGGGTCAATTAGGAGAGATTGGAGAGCAGTTCTGGATAGAGTGAATCTGCAAGGTTAGATTAAGAGAAAGGTCAGTTCCTATAAGAGTATGTTAAAGAAAAAATCAATATAGACTTTTGACAATACCACCAGGTGTGCTAATTATTCAAGGCTCACTGCCAGGAGGGCACAACGCTGGTATGCTATACCCTGCAGCAGAACTGATGAACACATTTCACTGAGGCTAGCTGTACTTGAGAGGCTGGAAGATAACAGATCATCAATAAAACAGTGATAGTATCAATAAAGCCAATCATCAATAAAATACTAATAGCATCAATAAAACCAATCATCAATAAAATATGGAAAGTCTTTGTTTTTTAAATTGTTGTTATGTGCCATTGAGTTGTGTCAGATTCATAGCGACCCTCACAGTGTTTTCAGTGGCTGATTGTTTTGAGATTGCTTCAGCAAAATTCTCAGATTTTCTATGAAAGGGTCTCTCAATTTCTTGAGGCCATTCCATTCAAACATCAGATGTAGCTACTTATAACTATTTTATGAAAAATATCTGGCCACTCTTAATTAGGTATGGTAACTATAAGTTAAGTGCATCCACAGTGCTCCTTGGAAGCAAGGATGGCTAAACTGCATCTAATATACTTTGGACATGTTGTCAGGAGGGACCAATCCCTGGAGAAGGACATCATGTTTGGGATAGTGGCGTGTCAATAAATAAAAGGAAGACCCTCAACTAGATAGACTGACACAGTGTCTGCAACAATGGGCTTAAACATAAAAAAGATTGAATGTATAACACAGTTATCAGGTAGTGTCGGGATCTGTTGGTTCTTTTGGCAGTCCATGGTATATTCAATATTTGTCTCCAGCACCATAATTCAAAAGCATCAATTCTTCTCCTGTCTCCCTTATTCACTGTCCAGCTTTCACAAGCATACAATGCAACTGAAAATACCATGGCATGGTAAAGATAGAATTCCAAAAAGCTTGGTAATTTTCAGTCTATAAAATAGGGATCCTGCACCTTTGTTGTTGTACCATGGACACCTTTGGCAGTTTATTGTGCTTGAGGATGCCTTCTCAGAGTAATGTTTTTTAAATACATAAAACAGAGTACAGCATATTACTAAGGAAACAACCTATGATGCCATCTAGTTACCAAAATAATTTAAAATGAGTCAATACGGTGATAAATATGCTTCTTTTTAAACACAGTAAGTAACAAGAACTGGTGGCAGGCATAGAAATTCCATAATTTCAAAAAAGGCTATGAGCATAAGTGATATTTCAACACATCTACAATAATTATGATGTAAAAATATCTGTGGTATCTTTGGTGGTATATGTAATAGAAGACGATATAAATTTCAATGACATCTTAATGAGAATAAAGATGAACTTTTTTACCCATCCAATTTACCCTATGTTCGCCATTCTAGTCTGCACTCCTTCAACAGTTTTGGAGGGCTACAAAATCAGGTGTGGATTAGAATTGTGTGTGTATTGGATCTGGCATCAAGAAAACCCTCTCCAAAGCTTTGGTGCTAATCTGAACCATACATGATTCTAATCCACATCTGATTTTGCAGCCCTCTAAAACTGTTGAAAGGGTGCAGATTAGAATTGAGAATGTATGGTAATAAATCCCATTTATCTCTCCCACAGGCTCCTTGGGTTTGGGGGCCCCAGGCTTGTACTCTTGTCATAACAGCAAGGGCTGAGAAAGACTATGATGTGTGGTTATCACATAATGAAAAATGTCGATAAGATAAACATATGCCGTGTCCACAAAATGAAGACAGGTAGGGGGAAGAGTATAAGAAACATGAATGAAGTGAATTTACATCAAAAAATGGCATTTTTACAAGATGTGCACCCCATTATTTCCAAAGGTGATACTGAATAGAAATGGGAAAATTCAAAACAGAGTTGGGCAAATTAGTCAATTTTAGCCACAGAACACTGCTGAGAAGGGCTGGAGGTAGCTTAACCTTTAAGGTTGAAAGTAGGGAAGACAAAAGAAACTTCATTTGAGGATGTCATTTGTGTCAGAAGACAAAGCTGGAGACCATGGGTCTAAATCAAGATGGAAATATTTTTCCTTAAGAATGAGTTTTATTCTGAATCATTTTTTCTTTTGTTCTGAATCAGCTTTCTCTCTTCTCACAATTGAAACAAAGTATAGTATGATCCACAATAATCGCATAATGTGCAGTTTTTCACAAGACCTCAGCTTCAAGTATGGAGTACTAAATATTTATGCTCCAATTTTGTGTTTATGGGGAAAAATCATATTTTCAGTAACACAAAGAGTGATTGTAGGATCCAGAGAATAACTTAAAAGGACAGGAGGCATGAGGTCTTACTACCAAGAGTAGCAAGATTTAAGACTCCATACTCGAGTGAGGTATGGTGGTATATCCCTATAATCAGGAGGCTGAGTCAGGAGGATCATGAGTTCTAAGCCAGCCTGGGCTACATAGTAAGACTCTGCTTCCAAAAAATACATAAATAAAAATAGAAATATAAAAGTGAGTGAATAAATGTTTAAAAGACTCCTAATTTCTGGGACTGAAATTGTGAGGCTAAGATCAATGACAGAGAGTGGATTTGAAAGCCCAGTCGAGTCAGCACCTTGGACAGTTCAGTCACAGGCACAAACATCTTTACAACCTATGTTCTAAAAAGAATTTAAACCCTGTTGAATGTCCACCTAGGGCTACCTGGCTCCTCCTTCTTCTTCCTATCCATTATATACTTATTCCATGTCACTCAAGAATTAAAAGGCCTTGACATTGTTATTATAGTTTCTTCCCTTCTTTAAGAAAATCAGTGACCTTCACCTGTTCTGGATCTCTCTCAATTCACATCAGATCCATGACTAACAAACAGATTGTTGGGTGTCCTCAGGGGTCTCCACAGCAGGAAGGGTAAGCCTGTCTGGCCATGGTTCTGCCTTTCTCCTCAGATTTTCCATGCCTTTCGCTCCTTTTATTTCCTTAGTCACTAGGTCTGAACGGCAGCCAAAGCCCTGACTATATGAGCAAGAACATTTGATTCCTTTCAGTAAAGTTGGAGACAGCACTGAAAAATTATCAGTATTCAACATGGATCTCTCTCTGCCTTCCCAAGAAATAGTCCTTCATCCTTTCTACCCCTTTCATCACAGGAGCAAAGAGTTTGCCAGAGGAAGTTGTTTACTTCAGTCTGACTGCTTTTAGTGATTTTTTTCATTAACATGAATAACTTTGTTTCTTCGAAGCAAAACAAGGAAAAAATTTAAAAAAATCCAAGGAGAAATTTTTAATGTTAAATAGAATGCATCTCAAATCTTTTAAACCTGTAAGGATATTCAAAATCAGTTCACAGAAAGTGTGGAGAAGGCAGAAGACCTGGAGTCCCAAAGACATGAAAGAAGAGAGAAAAACCAAAGCATCGTCTCATGGGGAGGTGGAACAAGTGGCAACACCTCAGGAATAAAGGATTTAGAAATGGAATTGAATGGGCTACACAAATAAGAACAACAGAAATCACCACAGAGAAATGAAGGGGGGGCAAAAAGGTGGGCTGCTAGAGTAAGTTCCTAAGGCTTAAAAAGATTTGACTTTGAAGATTAGTAATAGAGGGATATAAGTGCATAGGTAGGAAGGGGATACCAAGGAATACAAGAAATGATCCCCAAATGAAAATAAGTTGATTTTTGAACACACACACTCAAACTCCTAAGCTTCTCATTTTTTTTTCTGGGCTATACTAGGGCTTGTAGGTTGCTTCATTACTTTGTCAAAACTGTATATCATGCCCAACTTGATGTTCTAGAGTTGTGATCCAGATCAAAGAGAACCCATTGTATGTAGCATAATCACTTAATACCAGAAACACTTCTACTGAATCAAGTGTATTTTCCTGATGCCATAAATTCTTAAACATCCTTTCAGGGTAGTTTATTCTAAAGAAAAGCAAAACAAACAAATTTTAAAAACCATACAGCATTTAGAAGATTATATTATATTCAAAGCAAAACATTTGTTAGTACTCAAATCATACATATTGCTGCTGACTCCTGGAAACGTTATAAAAACAGACAATGAATGAACTGTGGGATGGGGGGAAGAGACTGAACTGTGGAGCCAGAGCCAGTAGGGAGAGACAATAGACTCCTTAAAGTCTGCTATGAGGATTTGGGCAAGTTCTCAGTTTTGCTTTGCAAACAATTTGATGCTCACATTTCATTCTCTCATTTTATCCTCTATGAGGTAGAACGGGTAGATTTATTCTTGTTTGGCTAATGAGGAAACTGAGACTATAAGAGGTAATGAGACTTCCTCAAGGTCAAATGACTATTACAGGGCAAAGTAGCATCTTCTGGCATCAGGTCCAACAATTATTACATGACACTTTGGTGCCTGCCCATTGGTGCAACTAAAATGAACTTAATATCCTCCTCTTTTTTCTGGTTTGATTTCATTCACTCAATTAATGTTTATTAAGTGCCAGTTGCTGGGGAAAGAAGGTTGAAAGTCTCTCTTTTAAATAAGGATACAGGAAATTAACAAATCAGAATGGAAATAATGATGCAGAATCACCCCAATGAGAATAGAGCAATGGGTCTTACACTTGGAGTAGGAATAGAAGTCTGAAGTCATCCAAGGCAGCAGTAACAGCTGTTTTGAGTTTCATGTACAGCTTGTAAGTAATGGAAGTATCGTTTTAAGAATAACCTGCCCTCAAAGAAAGTCACAGTCTTTAGGCAGACAAAAGGGAGAGGGACTGTTCTTCTTACAAGGAACAGTACATGTAAGGCAAAATATTTGAGGAACATTGGCATGTTCAAGAAACTATCAATGTTTTAGCTTTCATCAGGAATAAAATGTGAGGGGAACTTGGAGAGATGCTGGGGTATGAGAATGCCAGCTGGATTAAGTCCTTGCATGGCGTGGAGAAAGCTACTGTTGTGAGTCTTTAGGCTAGAAGGATCCATGGATGAATGCTCCCAGGAGAATGCCATGACCAATCTGCATGTTCCAGGACCTTCTGGCAGCAGTATGGAATTAGTAGCTTGGCAGAGAAGGAGGGATTGAGGTAAGGGACCAGCAAGAAGGCTGCCTTGTAGTCATGGCAACAGATGCAGAGGACTAAATTGAGGGGGTGGGAGAAGGGAAGCATCCAAGGAGGCATTTAAAAGCAAAATCCACAGGACTTCATGTTTGAACAGAAGCAAGGGAAAGAAAGGCACCTGAAACAATGCTAGATAATTTGAGAAGTGGAAAGGCCACAAGAACAGAGGTCATACGTTGTTCATCTTCAGTCTCTCTTTACTCAAGTCTCATACATTTGGAGCAGTCAACAAACTTCTGTGAAATGCTATTGTTCTCAAAGTCCTTTCTTATTTTCATCCATAACGGCACATCAAAGATAGGACATGTCCCTTCGCTGTTTGTTTCTTATCCCAAGGAATATCTGTCTTAGGGATCTGAAGTTAGGAGGTATTCAAAAAGGTTAGGAAAATTTCCAGGTTTTCAAAAACTGATGTAAGAAGGAAAAGTAAAGTAGACATTTAGATGAAAGTGAAATGATGAAATAATGTCAGTTTGGGGACAGAATTTTTGCACACAGGGCCACACCCATTCTACTTCCTCCTTATAGCTTCTTCTTGTTAGGTGCCATCAAGGCAGGTCTAACTCATAGAGACTCTGTGTACAACAGAACGAAACACTCCCTAATACTGTGCAATGCCTGGCACTATTGTCAGTGCTTCTCTGTTATTCATAGGATTTTCAGTGGGTGATTATTAGCTACATTCCTTTAAATGGAACTTTAAATCTCCTCCCATCAAGGAGTGGAGTCTCCATTTCCTTCGATCTGGGCTGATCTTTTGCCTTGCTCTGAGCAGTGGAATGCAGTGAAAATGACCTTGTACTTGCACACTGGTACCTTGCACACTGCAGTTCTCTCTCAGAACCCTGCCCAGCTGCCATGTGAACAAGCCTGGGCTAGCCTGCTGGAGAACAGAGAACAGGAGATCACGCGGAATAGAGAGCAGCTGAGGCCAATCTGAACAAGGCAGCCTTGAGCCAATCTCATCTCACCCAGATGCAAGACTGAGCTCCTGCAAATAAAAACTGCACAGCTGAACCCACCCCACAACGTCGGCTCAGAAATTGGTGAGCTAAATAAATATTTATTGCCTTAAGCCACTAGAGGTTTGGAGTCATTTATAGAAAAGCTAAGCATAAACTATTTTTTGTAATAGGAACATGTAAGACATTCTTTTGTTTTGTTTGGGCTGTGTGGTGGAGATTGGATGTAGGACCCTGCATGTCCTAAGCATATGCTCTACCACTACTAAGCTACGCACCAGCCCCAGCTCCCTACATTGAAGGAAATCAGTGCTGTGTGAGCCCCGTTCCAGAGATGGAGTGTTGGCTGTCACCGAGCCAACCCCACTTTTCTGATGCAAACTCCTCCATGCATCATCCAAATAGTGATGAGATTTGCTCAAAAGGATGCCAGAGGCTAAGCAGGCTATGCACAGCACAAGGACCCAAGTATGGGTCCACCACTGCTGAAATGTGGGGATAATTTTTTGCAGGTGGTCAAGATTACTGTAATTTTTAAGTGACCAGGGGCTTCTTGTTACTAAGCATTGCTATTTTGAGCCTTGGGACTCAAGCACTATAAACCCTCCAGGGAAGTGCGTGTGTGTGTGTGTGTGTGTGTGTGTGTGTGTGTGTGTGTGTGTGTATGAAAAGTAAAACCAAAATCCATTTCAGAAGTATATATGGACATTTTATATATTGTTCTATTTGTCTGAAATATTTTATAATTTTAAATTAAAATGTTTAACCTGGCAAAAATATATTACATTTTCTTGCTATAATAACATTACTTTCCTCCACTCTTTTACATTGTCCCCAGGGGATCCTATGTTAATAGTATGTTTTCTCCTCACCACTGTTAGGAGGTACAAGGTCAAGAGCACCATGTTTAATAAATTAATATATTACTCTTTTATAGCACTGCGCTTATTTATACATTCAGTCAACAAATCTCATGAAGCACCTTCTATGAAATATGGATACAACAATGATCAAAACAATGTCCCTCTTCTCAGAGTTTACATTCTAGTAGAAGAGAATGAAATAAAGTAACGCTGTCCAGAGTGATATACACCACTGAGTAAAATAAAGCCTAGTCAGGGCTTAGAAAGGCATCAAAAGGTCCCTTTTACATGTTTGAGCTGAGCGTGCATAAGTGGACACTGGGGACAGAGTGCTGTAATGTCATCACTGGTTTCTTCGCCTGTTTTCCCTACACTGTGACATGCTGGAGATAGGGACTATGTCTTCTTCATCTCCACATCTGTAAGCCCAGTACTGGGCCAGGCATATGGGTGGTGCTCAATCTTACTGGTTGGATGAATGAATAAATATATGGATGGATAGATAAATTCTTCCTTAAGGTTCAACAAATAGTCCAAACCCAGTTTACACAGTGGGGCGGCCATCACAGTGAGGCCATTCAACACCACAACCGGCACCACTGCCATCCCTTTAACCTACTAAATCTTTCCTTTGTTCTATAGCAATGATTGTCTTCTTCCACATCCAATAATTGACCAAATTTGTTTTCTTTATTGTTTGACTGTCTCCATCATCAGGAATGGAAGGTGCTAGAGGACAGGGGTTTCTATGTTTTCTTTACTGTTATAAAGCACCCAAGCACCTTGTGCAGTGCCCTGCACACAGCAAGAACTGAATGTCTGAAAGTCATTGTGCCCATCTTCATTTCTCTGAAGCCTGACCTGAAGTCTGTCTGGCTTCCTCCCATACCTATACTCTCTGGGAAGATGTCTGCTTTTTGGATGATATGTCAGGCTTCTGCTCTACCCAGAGGTTGGAGGTTACTCTTATGGATAACGGACATTTAAAAGCACACAGTACTTTTTGGCAATCTAAAAAGTCAAGCAAGTACAACATAGAGATAAAACACAAATCAGAAATAGAATACTTTAAAAATAGAGAGTGAGACTTCTGGTTTAGGATAGGGGATTAAAGGCAGCCTCCATATGAAGTGGTAGGAAAGGAGGTAGAATAGGAAGGAACAGACTCTTTCACAAAGAAAAAAGGTCTAGGGAAGCACAGAAGCCACAGAGGAAATCATGAAATGGTCCCGGGTCGCAGAATGGAGTTGAACAGCAAGAGGGACTGGGCAGGATACATCTCCAGCCACAGCTTCCCATGGGCAAGGGGAAGTGGAGCCCTCATCCACAGAGGAACCTGGTGAGACAGTGGCTATTCCTGACTGAGGGGTTCAACATTGGAGAAGTGATTCTCTTTTGCATACTCCATGTCTCTGTGGGCCATGACCCAGGGATATCTTGAGAGGGAACCTACTGTATGAGACTGAGCTGCTCAGGGGTCCTAAAAGCAAAGAACTATCAATGATGGAGAGCTTGGGGGTGACCTGCTACAATCCTGGTGTGCTACATAGCTGCAGCAGGCGGCTGCAGTGAGGGGGAAGGTGTGACACTAACCTGCTAAGAGATTCAGGCAGCAAGAGGCTTGGGAAAGTTGCTCAGAAGCCAGCCCTACCCCTGAGGAAAGGAGACAACTCCATCAATGAGAGGAAATACAGAGACTGTCAACTCTGAGCCATGGCCAGCTAAAAAGACTCTGTCTTCAATGGACCACCATTTCCACCTATTAGAGGCTACAGAAAGAAGCCCTTCTAGCACTATTTTTAATTCTTTTGTTTTCTTCCTGCGTGCTGGAGATTTTCCAGGGCTTTGCATGGGGAATGTGCTGTGCCATGGTGTAGTATCTGCAAGCTTTTTCTTATTTTTGCTTGGAGATGGGATCATATTGAGTTACACAGGCTGCCTCAGCTCCCCAAGATGCTGGAGTTGTAAGGGAGCGAGTTGGTGTACATCTCTTTTTTTCTTCTATCTTTCCTCTTTTCATTGTTAATTTTCATTTCCTCATTCCTCTTTTATCTAATGTAATTTCAATCTTTTTTCTATTTTAGTTTTTTCTGCCTGTGTGTCTCTCTTTTTCTATTTACTATATTTTAATTCTTTTAGGCTTAATATTTCTTACTACACTGCTTATGTTTACCTAATTCTATTCATATATCTTTTCCTTTATTGTGCAATTATTTTTAAGCTTTAGCCCCCTTTCTTCCCTCTTCCTAACATTCATTTCCTTTCTAGATCTTATTTTTCTTTCCTTTTACTTCATCTGGAGGCATCTTTCTCTCTCCACATTTCTGTGCCACCTTCTTACTTCAGGCAAATGCTATTTATGCCTTCACCCTAAATATTTTGAAACTTCATAGTTTACTCTATGTTAATATTGCTATTCTTTGTTCTATGGCCTTTGGTGGTGCAGCAGTTGGCTTTAAGATTTTTAAGTGTATTTCTTTATCAGATTTAATCAGATATTGTACCTGTTGTAGTGGTTTGTCTTCCTTTCTAGGAGTGGCACTGGAGACTGTAATCTCAAGAGAAAGCTGCTCACTAAGGAGACCTTCAAATAAAACAGGAAGTGATGTCCACCCCTACAGGTGTACAAATCACAAATTAGAAACACAAGAAACATGAAAAAGAAAGGCAATGTATCTCTTTCAAAAGCCCATGATTCCTTAACCACTGAATCTAATGATACTGAAACAGTTGAAATGTCAGAAAAGAAATTTAAAAGTCTACTTATAAAAATGATGAATGACTTCAAAAAACACATAAGAGAATGAGTAAAGTAAGGAAATTAACATGGAACCTAGGTCAGAAAGTCACCAATGTAG